>JALXJV020000024.1:5491829-5513238 GCA_024633595.2 Lepomis macrochirus
CACTGCATTTTTTCTGCCTTTTTAACGCCATTGTGTTTACAAACTTGTCGCCAGTGATTGGGTAACACCTGAGATACACCCACCAAACGGGAGCAAACATACCTCGAAGCCCGTTGCAGAACGTTACGCAACATTTCAAGGAAACATGCCGTTCATTCTGAAAACGTTGCAAAACATTTTGAGATTGAACTCGCCCCTGGAGAAAGAAAGGTGGGGGCAAGGGTGGAGGACTGTTATATCCTGTCGCCTGCCAATCCAGCAATCAATCATGTTGGAGGGGGATTTTGGGTTTAGTTTGTTTTACTTTGTAGTTGTCATCCATGTTGTTTTCCAATTATGTGTAAATTGGTTTGGCCAAGCCACTATATGTTCCTTTCTGCCTCATTCTGTGAGGTCAGTTTGTTCAGTTCATATCCTGTTTTGTTTGCTGTTTTGCGTATAGTTATATTTTGTTGACCTCTTTTATAGGCCAGCTGTTAAGTTTTTGGTTTCTATTGTTCAACTTTTTGGGGGTAAATAAAAAAAAAAACTGTTTTTCAACAAAAAAACTCCTGTTCTCCTGATTGCCTGACTGTTTGGTCCCTGACAAGAACTAAACATTTTTAAGACCATTGGTGACCTGTAACATCAGATTAAGAAAAGTGAATTAATGTTATATGTAGCTTAGTATAGCAGTTACCCTATTTATTTAAGTTCCTATTTTTTTTAATTCATATTTTAGTTTCGCAACATACTTATAGGTCTTCTTGCTATGTGGGAGCTCAACCAGCAGAGGTCATCCACTTCTGTGGCGTCAAAAGGCAATAAGGTTTTGACCTTTTGACTTGTGTTTATACCAAAGAGAAGGCTGGCACTGCTACCAACGGAAGCTAAAGGAAGGGAGCACCGAGTCTGAAGCATGTGCAGAACTTCACCTGCCTTCCAGCTCCTCTTTCAATGGTGCTATTACCGTTAAAAACTCTGACCCTTCTGTGTCAAAGCAAAACTCTTCCAAAACAAATCTGTAGAGTTGTATACTTTTCATTTTCCTGTGCAATTTTTGCAGTGTAATATACTGATGTTAGTTAAGTAGGTTAAATATTTTTAATGCAACCTGTAGTTCTCATTTGTTATGTAGGCCTACATATGTGTGAAACATGGCTCGCATGACTAAGAATCAAAAAGCATCTCCTCTGGCTCTGGGCTCTGTTTAATTCTGTTTGATAAACCATCAAGGAAAGTTATGCACTGTTTCAACCCATGTACAGTAAAATAAAAGTGAAATTGGGTCCCAAGACTGGTGATGTGAGCCTGTGCAGGGTTTGAGGACTGATGATAGTATCAAGGCTGGCCCCATCACCTACCATCACTCTCTGTTCAAATAAATGCTGGACTGGCAGGACAAAGCAGAACACCACTCCTGCCTCCAGCACCAGGAAATGGCCCTGTTGTCACTTTCAGATATTTACATCATGATTTATGTTAAGCCACAGCTTGTAATTGAGGCTCATTTTTGTGCAAAAGGATATTGAAATACATGGGTGACCTGTACTAGACACAGCTCCAATCTGTTCACCCTACCCGGGTCACCCACCTTTAATACCAGTCACCTGCACCCTCTTTACAGACAGCATCTCACATTTAAAAGTCTCATTTTGTGTTGCATTGGATGTATTTAAAGAAATTAGAGTCAAAACTTGAGTATTGGGGGGAAATCTGCTGTTTACTTGGTCATCGTATTCGTTTCTTGGAGGCTGAATGTAATATGTGATGGTAACTGGGTAGAGTTACTGTTCCTGCTCATTTGGTGGGTTGTGTGTTTGTTGCAGTTTTTTTTCTCTTTTTTCTTCTCTTTCTCCTAAGGAGGGCAGTAGTCCAAAAATATTCAAGTAGCACTGAATTAAAATAATAATTTATCATATACATATTTATAATATGCCTGAGCTCCTTCTCATTGTGTGCAATGACAGTTTTATGATATGAAAACCAGTGTAGGCTTATGGAAGTGAAGGCTATTGGATCTGAACACTCGACATGGGCCTGTACATGCACACACAACCCACACTACAATTTATATAAATAGGATTAGTGAACATTATTTAAAGTATATCAATAACTTCAGTAAAACACATGTAAACCAGTACAAGGAGAATGTTTTGCTCTCAGGAGGAGGCTGTATTGGCACAAAGACACCCTGGCTCTTGCTAAATCCACATCTGTCCACTGCAGAGGCTCCACAGCCTGGAGGAGGAGCTAGTTTAAATGGCTATGAGTAAACTCATTGTCATGTTCAAGAAACCAGTTTGAAATTATTTGAGCTTTGTGCCATGGTGCATTATCCTGCTGGAAGTAGTCATCAGAGGATTTAGACACTGGTCATAAAGGGATGGACATGGTCACCAACAACACTCAGGTAGGCTGAGTGATGAACAATGCTCAATTGGTAAGCTACTATGGGGCCCAAAGTGTGCCAAGAAAACATCAACCATACAATTACACCACCAACACCAGTCTGAACCGTTGATCCAAGGCAGGATGGATCCATGCTTTCATGTTGTTCATGTGACCGAAGACAGCGAGGCTGTGCAGTGAGTAAACCTCACTCCCCAACACCTTAAGAAACTCACCGATGCTAGTGCCAGTGGGTTTTAGCCTCCTCGTCAGCGTGTCCGCCTCCTATACCCGAGGTCGCTGGTTCGAGTCAGGACCATACAGTACGTTCTCGGGGGCAGCCAGTTACATTTACACCAAATTCTGACCCTACCATCTGAATGTTGGAGCTGAAACTCATCAGTCCAGGCAATGTTTTTCTAACCTTCTGTTGTCCAATTTAGGTGAGCCTGTGTGAATTGTAGCAGCTGTTTCCTGTTCTTAGCTGACAGAAGTGGCACCCATTGTGATCTTCTGCTGCTGTAGCCCATCTGCTTCAAGGTTCGACGTGCTGTGCGTTCAGCAATGATATTCTGCATACCTTGGTTGTAGCAAGTGGTTATTTGAGTTACTGTTGCTCTTCTGTCATCTCAAACCAGTTTGTCTTCTGACCTCTGACATCAACAGAGCCTTTTTGTCCACACAAAGGCCGCACACTGGATATTTTCTCTTTTTCGGACCATTGTCTGTAAACCCTAGAGATGGTTGTGTGTGAAAATCCCAGTAGATCAGCAGTTTCTCTAATATTCGGACGAGCCCGTCTGGTACCAACAACCATGTAAATGCTTCATATTTGTATAGTGCCTTTCTAGTATTTTCGACTTATTCTTACATCTGCATTCACCATTCACACACTGAGCCGAAGTGCTCAAACAGAGACTGGTGGAACAGCCACCAGGGTCAATTCGGGATTGAGTATCTTGCCCAAGTACACTTCAACATGCAGCCTGGGGGATGCAATTAACGGCCAACCCGCTCTACCTCCTGAGCCACAGCATGCCAAGTTCAAAGTCACTTAAATCCATTTCTTCCCCATTCTGATGCTCGGTTTGAACTTCAGCAAGGTGTCTTGACCACGTCTACATGCCTAAACGCATTGAGTTGCTGCCATTTGATTGGCTTATTAGCTATTAGCTATTAGCTAACAAGCAATTAAAGAGGTGTACCTAATAAAGTGGCTGGTGAGTGTAGTTACTGAATATACTGTATATATAATGGTGTACATATTCAATGTTGACTTTTTGTCTCCTGGTTGAAAGTCCGGTTTGCACTTGCACAAACAGTATGTGCAAAAATCTTGACTTTAACAGCATTGATGGGAACCTTGCAGAACATGGGGTCAAGTGCACATGGTTTGTTTTAACTACTACTAATTTGCACAGATTTAGCAGATATAGCTTAAGTAGCTAAGAACTTAGTTCCTGATTTGTTGCTAACTGGCTGAACCCAGATGTGGCTCGGCCAATCCGGATGCCTACAACTAGTTCATCCACTGACTATGTGTGTCTAGATGTGTGTGCAAGCCTCTGACAGGTAAAGATAAAGGAGTGAAAAGTGCACAAATATCACACAATGAATTTCAAAGGCTTTGCGCCATGGTTACAGCTGGGTGCTGAATAGTTTGGAGCCTTAGATAGAAATGCTGCATCCTCGCTCTAGTTTTCCAAGCCGGCATAATTTTGCAGTAGCTGGTGGGAGGGGTGTGTAGGCGTGTGGGCATGCTTGTAGAATTTTAGGAAGCATTCACTTTTCAATTATTGTCATTATCTCCCACAAGAAATGAGTTGTAGTTTAGGTGGCAGGCCAACTTCAGATCTATATCAGTGTCTGGTCAATGGCACTGACTGAAGAACCTAACATGTTTTTGATGGAGGGGGAAACCCAACAGAAACAGGGAGAACATGCAGACTCCACACAGAAAGGACAGGACAACGGGGGTTTGAATCCGGGACTTTCATGCTAACTGGATATAAATCATGTGCTTAAGTCAGACTTAAAATAAACAAGGAAGGCCCATGGCTTTCTGCTGAAGGAAGAGATGAACATGTTTTATCATGTCATGTTGTCAAGCAACATTCTCTGAAAGTCTTGAATCTCATATTATCTTCGCATACACTTCATTCAGTGGCCAAGTGTACGAATCAGCTTCAGGCAAAGGCCAGCAGACATGCAGACTGTTGCTGTTAATACTGGTTTCTTTGAAAGAGAATGAATGTGCTGCAGCCTTTTTACACAAACATCTCAGCTAATAACACATTCTCTTGTAAAATCAAAAAGGGAAGTGGGTAACAGCTTTTACTCTTACCATGAAACTTAGAAGGGTTCTACTTCCTCCCTATCAAAAGTCAGAGTACTTCATTTCTAAGTCAGTTTTGAGCCCACTGACAACAAGGCAATGCAAATTTGATTAGTTTCATTGAAAAACATATACCCCCTTTAATAATAATAATTAAGAATTGTAAAAAAAAAAAAATGCAACAGGGAAAATGCAACCTTGTACAACTCTATTAACATCATTTTCTCTGTATCATTTTTCTCACTCTATCCCCTGGAGGGCGGATAACGTATTCATAAATTTAAACAGACCCAAGCTGTGCATTATCACACATTTAACTACATTTAATCCCTCTCTCTCTCTTCGGTTCATCAGCGATTCTCTTCCCTTCAACAAATCACAAACATTGATCAGTGTAAAACAGCTTCCTGTTTTTCCCCCAGAGAATTTCAATGTCGGGAGACTTTTTTGCTGTTTCTGTTTCAGTTTTTTGAGAATTAGAACCCGGAGAGGGGGGAACAGACTCTAGTTTAATAAACCACCAAGACAGCCTGAAATCATCATCATTATCATTTCCAGCTATGAAGAGACAGCACAGACACACACAATGCAGCCCAGGTCCGCATGACAAAATGTCCTCAGGAAACACACTGATTGCTCCCGGTGGCTGAATGTGTGTGAATGAGTGATTTTCTGTCTCTCACCTGAGCCTCTGCTTATCAGTGTGTGAATGGGGAGAATGTAATGTAAAGTGCATTGAGTGGTCATAAAGACTAGAAAGGTGCTATACAGACCAAAGTGTACAGCGCTGTTGTAAAGTGTGCTGGTCTCAATTAGAAGTACTTTGTGTGTGTGTGTGTGTGTGTGTGTGTGTGTGTGTGTGTGTGTGTGTGTGTGTGTGTGTGTGTGTGTGTGTGTGTGTGTGTGTGTGTGTGTGTGGTGTGTGGTGTGTGTGGGTGTGTGTGTGTGCTTCTGAGACCAGTTACCCTTGATTTTAATCTTCCTGGGGTAACTATGATCTGGATGACTGAGAATATTAACAGACAGTTAGCTAAGTGGTAATAGTAACCAAAAAGTAGCCTAATGGATAAATGGTTGAAACAGTGGTAGTCATGTAAATGCAAACTTGATCAAACCAATAAAACATTACATTTAAAAAAAACATTACTTTTTGTTTTCCAGGGCAGACTCTCTAGGTCAGTGCTGTTTGTATATAAAACCACATCCGTAAAAAGTCTCCACCTCATACAGGCCACGCCTCTTTCTCTTGTAGATGTAGGGTGATGCAATGCTCATCTTTATAAAAGGTGAATCCCATTCTCCAGCAGAACAGGTTCTTCTCTCCGAGCGTACAGCTTAAAATTTGCTTTAAAGAATTTAATTCTTTTGATTTTACACTTCAGTTGGTTTATTCTACTAATGTATTTGTTCGTTACTTGAACTGTTTCAGCTAGTGTTTTGAATCAGACTCCATCTGGTAACAGGCCTATCCATTCATTCAGCAATTTATTCATATTCAGCCTAAATACACTCAAGGATGACTCGGCTTTGGTGAAGTCTTACGGACATTTGCTGTTTCTTTTTATACTGAGAGGATATTACAGGCATCCTGCCACATCCTCATAAGGTAAGAACGCCGGCAACTTGTCATTTACCAACTGTCTGTCAGAAAAGGCGACATAGTCTTTGATAATTCTAAGCTATTAGATGACAAGATGTTACACTTTTAAGTTTGTCTTTCTCAGTCATCCAGGTCAGAGTTATCAAAGGAAGGTTAAAATCAAGGGCAACTAGACTTATTTGTACATAATTACCTCATTATCTTTATTAGGTTTGCATTTGAAATGTCATTTATTTAAAAGACCATTGGTCCATTTCCTGCCACAAATAATGAAGCAGTGTGACGTGCATCGCCGGAGTGTCTGGCTGGAACTCATGTCTGGATGTGGCCCAGGGATGTCACTGCCACACAGAGATTAATTAAACCTGCAATTTGTCACACACACCTTTCTCAAACCAGCACTGCTTTATCGTTAGAGTAAAACAACATATCACTCAAAGCAAAACAACTTATTTGGAACACTAGGAGGAAGAGACAAAAAACTCAACACAAACTAGATGTAAACCTTTTGATTTTGTTGCAAAGTGCTTTGGTAAGATCATTTAACTGAAACATTCTTGCCTATAAAGCAAAGTGAACTTGAATTAAACACAGTCTAAGAGAAAAGGAAGTAATGTAAACCTGTTTCTGTCTGGATCCTTATTTGCTTCAACCTCTGCACAAAATGGACAACATGTTTTGAAATGGATGCTGTGTCAGTTTTGTCGTGGAGCGAGTAAAAGGCAATATTTTACCAACACACCTTTTTAATAAGCATAAACACTCAAAACGTGATGTTTTAATCTGCTCAGTTACTCAGCCACCGCAGCTGTGTTTTGGTTTTACACAGGCACCACGCTAGTTTGGCTAATAGCTTATTGTTACAAACAAGCGAAAGTGAAAGCTGTCTGTCTTTAGTGACTGTTTAGCTTAGTTTGCCACTCACATTAAAATATGACACATTATAAACTCAGGCCCCCAGAGAGGATAAGGTTTCTTAAAATCATAGTTTCAGATTTGTGAAAACTTTATTCAATTTGTGAAAATACTTTAAAGGCAGATGTATCTGCCTTCTGATTGTCCTCTTTGGTACAATCTAGTCCAGAATTGAGAACTCTAGGTTTTGATTGCAGTGAAATGGCCCTTTTGTCATTTTTACAATTAAAATTAAGTTTTTTCAAATCTAAAAAAGTGTTTCAGACAACATTAAGGCTTTTCCTAAAACAGCTTAACGCTAACAGCTTATGTAGATTTATCATTGTGGATTTAAGCCTACAATAATTTTTAAGAAGTCTGTTCACACTGATATACACACTGATAAAAAAATGTTGATTTTGCGAAAGTTGAAATTATTAAACAGTAATATGCCAATTGAAAGTCCGGCCCACAGTGTCTGCTTAGAACAAATGTAGTTTTGAAAAAAATTGTCATAGTTTGGTAAGATGCTTAGCCCCTGATTAACTATTATTTATTATACTAAAGCTTATGATATCCCATTAAATTTACCTCCTGTTTGAATGTAAATAGAGATATGACTTCATATGCAATCCAGTGTTTCCCATTTTCCCAGTCCAGTGCGGCCCGCCAGAGTCTTATCTGCTCTGTCAGAGTTTCCTAATGAAGCGAAGACTTTCACAAACTTCTCATTACAACATAAAATGTCATTGTTTTTTGCCATTGCTTTGGCAACATATCTGTCAAACTAACTAAAATTGAGTACCATAAAGTGCCATATGGCTTTGTTCCCTTATCAAATCGCAAGACTATTTAATTAAATATGTAAAATTAAATCAATATAAATGAGTTATTTAGGGAGGTTAACCAAGTAACTTTTACTCTGAAATTTTGAATGAACTACTATTTACTTTTACTTGAGTATATTTTTATACCGGTAATTTTAATTTTGTACTTAAGTAAGTTCATCAAAGTAATTGTATTTTTACGTAAGTAGAATATTTTTGCACTCTTTCCACCTCTGAATATATGTGCTCCTCTTTTCTGCTCTGAAATGTACAGTATGAAACAGCCCACGGCCAAAATTGAGATGAGCCGTTTGAGCATCTCCAACGAAGGAGACAGAATCACCACCAACAGCAATGAGGACTGTTCTGAGGTCACACTTAACGGGTGAGACAGCCTGCAAAATGCCTAAACATACAAAATGTACAAAACCCTTTTCTGAACTGTCCATCATGTACGTCTACAAAACCACATTCCGTTTTATAAATTCTTCTGTCCTTTATTTTCTTTTTAAGCCAATACTCTGACAGGGAGGCAGAGAGCCAAAATTCCCTTCTTGAACACAATCTGGGCAAGAAGAAGTATAAGACTGAATATGTAAGAGCTTCGTCCATCCTCCAACAAAAGAATCTTCTTTGATCACGTCTTTTTTTCTAATTTCCTAACTGTGAACCTTTTAATTTCCCCACAGCACCAGGGCAAAGCTTCCTTTGGCATGTCCGTCTTCAACCTGGGCAATGGCATCATGGGCTGCGGCATCCTGGGTCTGTCCTACGCTATGGCCAACACTGGCATCGCCCTGTTTGTGTAAGTTTTTATATTTTGTATTCAGTATTAATTAGGATCTTTTTCTCTTTGCTCTCTTCTTCTTCTCTTTCTTCTCTGAAAGTCTTTTGGCATTTTCAGGGCTCCAGACTCACTTTTCCAGTTGGACTGGTGCTACCATCTTTCTCAGTTTGTCGCACTAGCACATGGTTTGGTAGCACCACTTATTTTTTGGTCCAGGTATTAATCAATGACCACTAATAAGAAGTGGGGAGGGGTTCAGTGTTTCAAATGATGCATTGGTCCCTGCAAGTTTTTTGTTTCTTACTGTTGTTGTGCAACTTGTTTCAAGCTAAAACTGTGTTTAGCTTTGCCTGCAACCATTGTCTACAACCAAGGTCACTAATTGGCTGACTGATGACTGTCAGTTACTTATCAAACGGGCAAAAAAAAATTCTTCCATGTACATTAAATTATTACGCAGTCACTTTTACCCTCCCAAAAATTAAAAGACTATCATGTCCCCATTATCCCTAGACCTGTTCCAATGACAGATGCAATGAGTGGGAGACGATCTCGGGTCTCCCACACCAAAGGGAAGAGGATCAACCACTGTACTACTGATCCCACACTCCCACTTCTCAAACATACATTGATGCTCTAACTTCCACATACATACATACTTAACCTGGTGCATATATACACACTAACCTTGCAGATACATAAATACCCACCTTGCAAATACATCCATACTTACAAATTTAAGTATATATTTATGTGCAAGCGAAGTATTCAGTTTTGGCCTAGACGCTTCTCATACGAATCCCCATTAGGTCCATTAAAGGTCTGCCAAGATTGCAATCCTCGGCAGGCACGCAGAATTCGACAACATCGGTTCTGCCAAATTACGCATCCACCTCTTAAGGTCCTTTTCAGACACTTTGCTGACTACGGTGATCAAACGCAGTTATCACCACATATATTTGCTGAATCTCAAGGAATGCTACTTCTACTAAGTGTAATAAAATATTAACAACTCTAAACGTTCATATAAAATATACACTTAAATTTGTTCATCACCATTGATGAAGCACACAAAGAATATTATAGGCATTTAAAAGCAGTATTTGGAGGTGCATGCAATTCTCGGCAGGCATGCAAAATTTAGCGTAACACAGGGCACACAAGGCTGGTATTGCAGAGTGCAAACAGTGCTAAGAGGATCCTGTAAAGGGAAACCTTTTGCTCTTTGCAACCTTGCTGAAAGAACTAGCAGACTGGTGCTGTCTCCAAGGTTTTCTTTGCTGATCGGGTTGACAAATTGAGACAAATTGCAGGTTTTCGTCAGAGCAGATGATTTTCCTTTTGTAGTAGTGACAATATGCAGACTGCTGTCACCAGGGACCAAATTCTCTGATCCCTGAAATCCCCAGTATAATTATGAATTGACCTTTAAAGCCCCATGTTCATTACAAGTGTCCATTCAAAAAATTAGCCCACTTAACAGCACAGCACTTAAACATCAATCAGGACCACTTTGTTCCTTAATTAATTTCACTCTTATCTGTTTACAGGATTCTCCTCTCAGCTGTCGCAATTTTTTCTTTATATTCTGTCCACTTGCTGTTGAAGACGGCCAATGAAGGAGGTGAGTCAGTCAGGTATCCTTCCTTACTCCCCAATGGCTTCTTGAATTCCTTCTGAACGCCAAATCTTATTTTCCTTTTCTCTGTATTTCCTCTTCACAGGTGCACTAGTGTACGAGCAGCTGGGTTACAAAGCCTTCGGGATGCCGGGGAAACTTGCTGCTTCCTGCTCCATCACCATGCAGAATATCGGAGGTGAGAGACTGGCATTTTAAAATCAAAGAAAACTATAAATATAGTAAATACTTTTCCATATGTATCCACCATGTATTTATTCCATGAGCTCAAACTCCTTCTAAAACTGACTGCACAGGGGGAAAAGGACAGAAATGTTAGAAGAATCCAGTGTGTGTTTTTGAGAGTCAGAGTAGATTCCAGAAAAAACATGAGTCAGTGCAAGCATGTGTTCTGTTCTTGTTCTCTATAAGCAGCATCATTTTCCTTCCATTGGAACAACTCAGCCCCTCACTAAATATTAGACATCACTATCATTGTAGTGGAGTTCCCTTCATGGACAGAATGGCTTTTTTTCACACGAAAATATACTAACTGCAGTTTTGGTTTTTACAGGCATGTCAAGCTTCCTCTACGTCATCAAATACGAGCTGCCCATCGTCATACAATCCTTTGTGGGAACCAACAAGTGAGTGACCAAATATTTTATTAGCTTCCAAACTCAAAAAATACATTTGATCACCTGTAGGGAGAGCTGCAACGATTAATCAATTAGTTGACAACTACATCTTACATAAATCGCCAACTATTTTGATGATCAAGTAAATCAAGCAAAATTCACTGATTCCAATTTTTTAAATGTGAATATTTCCTGGTTTTCTTACTCCTCTATGAACAAAATGAATATCTTTGGGTTGTGGACAACATGTTTGACAGTGTCATCTTGGGCTTTGGGAAACACTGAGACATTTTCAACCATTTTATGGACTAAACAACTAATCACTAGTAAGAAAAACTCAATTTTATTTGATATAACACGGACACTCCTCAACATTAAACATTTATAAATAAATCAAATATAAATAATTTTGAATTTTGTGAGTCCCTTAAACATACAGATGTTGGTTAAAGCACGGAAACAAGCTGTGTAAGAGCAGCAGCTGAGGCATTTGATCAGGCCTAAAGCTTCACATAGCACTAATCAGAAGATGTGAAAGGAATGTGAGGTTTTCTGCACAGTGAAGTCTATTTTAGTGCAAATTAGTTTACTTTTCTTGCTGGTTATTCAGCTTGGAGAAAGATGTCTTTATATGTGATCAAAGACACTAGTGTTCTGAAAAAGATGACAAAAAAATTAAAAAATTAAAATATAGCTCTTATCTTCCTACTGCAAAAAGTACCTTACATTAAATACAAATATGGAAAATATATATTATATATATAATATTCCTGCCTTGTGTTTCAACACCGGGTTAAAAAAAAGACTTTGAAGCTCTAAGGTTGTTCCAATGTTAATATTAGATGAAGATGCAAGGGAAAACAATTGTCAAATTATTTATGATTTATAATTTACATTACAAAGTACAGCTTGCAAACATTGCCACCCATTCACAATGTTGTAAAATTAAAAAAAAAAAAAGAAGACAACTAATTTTAAAAAAATGTTACACAATTGAAAAATCTCCAGTCACATAATGATTAATTAATGTTCAGCTGTATCACTAACACATTTTTATGTCATGTTGTGTTTCAGTGAATGGTACACTGACGGTAACTACCTGGTTCTGCTGGTGACACTCGTCATAATCCTGCCACTGTCACTGCTCAGGAACTTGGGTGAGCAAAGTGTGTGTGTGTGTGTGTGTGTGTGTGTGTGTGTGTTGTGTGTGTGTGTGTGTGTGTGTGTGTGTGTGTGTGTGTGTTGTGTGTTGTGGTGCGCTTGCACGTGTGAAAGACTTTCTGCAGCTTTAAAATAGTAATAAAATGTTTGCGGTTTGTTTACCCCCCACAGGTTACCTTGGTTACACCAGTTGTCTGTCACTGCTCTGCATGGTGTTCTTTCTGATTGTGGTGAGTAAAACCCACCTGTTCCCTCCACACACACACACACACACAAACACACATATTTTCTACCCACCCGCTTTAGCACGAGCCTCCGGCATCGCCAGGTCATTTTTCTGGGGCTTTAGCCCCAGATGTTTTGACTGTAGCCCGTAACATAACTCAACTACTTCAAAAATATTTTCCGCATTAAGATGCAAGAATCTTCATGAAGCAGCCTGTCTTGCAGGTCTTCAAAGAAAAGAGGGAGAGAGAGAGAGAGAGAGAGCATCGCTCACTGCTTCAAGGCTTCTCAGCGACTACTGTCACTAGCAAAATTGTATTCAAAACAGTTAGATATAAATGTTGCCAGTCAGTTTCTACTCAATGTATTTGCTACACAAACGGTAAACAGTCCGGTAAAAAGTAGCGAGAGAATGACATGACACGCATGACCCCGACACAGACACCTACCGCTCTGTGTATTTGTCCCCCCTCGATCACAGACACGTTTGCTCTGTTTGACAGTCTCTCTGCCCTGAAGTTAACATTTGTGTGGATTTGTGGTAAGATTTATTTCTGATCACAAGTGTTTTAAGTTTCGGTTTTCTACCTCTGATGAATTTGAATCTGATAATTATTATCAGTAGTAATCCTAAAAATCAGATTACTGAATAAACCTGTGAAAACATGAAAGATTTCTGGGCTGGGCTAAGCCCCCAGTGTTTCAAGAACCTGGAAACACCCCTGGCATGAGCCAGCCTCTTGGGTCTTATAGTGCTTTCAGACCAACCACGAATTTTTGCGACGCTATCCTTGCGTGAGTAAGTTTGCTGTCCTCCTACTGGATAGCTAAGCTAATATTACTACAAAGCATGTAAAATATATTTTGATTTTGTGCTGCAGTTGGCTCAAGTTCGATAGCGTTAGCTCGCCAGCTAACGTCGAGCAGTTGCTAATGTTGTCCGGTGCAAAGTTATATAGCTTTCACAATAACGTTACTTCACCAACCAATCACCCATGTTACTTTCCTCTGTACCACGATGTCAAGGTGTCAAAGCCTGCAAGAAACAGACTGTATATAAAAACGATGTAACGGTAAAAAGCTAATGTGGAGCGATTTGTTTACTATCCCATAGTGACGCAACCACGAGCAGCTAGATAACGCTACATTAGCTCGGACCCGCCGCTGTTTGCTTCGTAACGTTCAATTTAGATTTATTGCCTTTTACTGATGGGTACACAGCTTCTCCACCTCTCAGTATGGAGCTGCTGTCACTCTACCTTTTTTCAGGAGTACTGTGCCGATTTGCCGCTGTCTCGCTGCGCTGAATGAAGTAACGTTACAGCGCCGGTGTTGATTCGCCTCTGAGACGGGAACGTTTAAGTAACAGAGCCTGAACATGTCTGAGTGAAAAGCCATAGCCTGCATGCTGCTGTTCCTGCGTTTATTGCAGGATTTCGGTATGAAAGCTGTTGTGTTTCGATTCTGCTCGCTCATGAGTTCGAAAGCAAGCACGCACGTGCTAATACACACCTGGTTGCAATCTTAAAACGGCACCGCTTAGTGGTCGCTGAAAACTACATAATGCCCCTTTAACTCACCACGTAGTTTAACCTCCTCGCTCTCTTTTCTCCAAGTAATGTCCAGTCTTGTCCCGTTTTTATATAAATATGATGTTGTAGTCCGACAGAGCTAATGACGCTAACAACACTGAACAGGTGCACGGAAGCTAGCTACTGAGAAGCTCGAGTGAAGTTAAATCAAAAGCAGCATTAGGCAAGGATTATACTTTCCGTCTCCGCGAGTATGAGAGGGTCCATGTGATGAAAAAATCGTTGTCAGAGAGGGTACGCATAGGGTCCAAGCAGACATCCGCGTGCCTCCCATTTTTTGTGAAATGGGCGGCGTCTAGCGCTACCAGGGCAACAATAAACGGGACGCACGCAGACATCAGCACAGACCCTACGCAAAACAAGATCTTCTGAATATCAGTCCAAAATGTTAGCTAATTTAGTTTAAAATCTTTTATCTGGTCCTCCAGGTGATCATCAAGAAGTTCCAGATCCCCTGCCCTCTGCCTAAGGACTTCGATGCTCTGAACGAAAACAAGAGCAAAGTGTTGAACATATCCCACCTGAACACCACTGCTGTGGACTACAGCGAGGACGCTTGCACACCAAAATACTTTGTCTGGAACTCTCAAGTGAGGCTCTGAGATGCAAAACTTCTGGAGAATTGAAATGTGTATTAAAACAAAAATCGGATGTAATATTTGGTGACGTATTTATTGTTGTTCTTTTTTCCAGACTTTCTACGCTGTTCCCATCCTGATCTTCGCCTTCATGTGCCACCCTGCCATCCTGCCCATATACAAGGAGCTCAAAGAGTGAGTGCACGCTGCTTTCATTTCATCGTGTTCACCCACACTTTAAACAGCAGCTGCTTTCTTATCAGTTTTCACATGTAATTTTAACTCAAGAGTTTAAATAATAAAAACTGTGTTCTAGTGTCTAAATGAAACACTCCCTCTTCTCCAAACAGTCGTTCTCGCAGAAAGATGCAGGGCGTTGCCAATGTGTCCTTCCTGGCCATGTTCATCATGTACCTGCTGGCCGCCCTCTTTGGATATCTGACCTTCCACTGTGAGTCTAAATCATCTTTTAATGTGTGGTTGAATGAATGGTGGCAGGCATTTAGCTGACCAGTTTTGACATGAAGAACATTCTATAATCCTGCTGAAACTGAACAAAAAATGAATAAGAAAATTCATCTTATTCCTCAAAATGTCTTTTAACATAGTTTCTTGAGGCAGTTCAGGTCTAAAGGGTCTCTGTGTTTCCACACAGTGAACGTGGAGCCTGAGCTGCTGTACACCTACTCCAAGATCTACAAGGATGATGTGTTGCTGCTGATCGTCCGTCTGGCTGTGCTGGCCGCCGTCACTCTCACCGTCCCTGTGGTGCTTTTCCCTGTAAGTGTCAAAGAGATCGAGCACATCTTAGATTATCGCTGGTAGGAGGATTTAGGGGATCTTGAAGGATAACCTCTCTTTTTGTCCCTCTCTCTCTCTGTAGATTCGTATCTCTGTAAACCAGCTCCTGTGCACCTCTAAGGAATTCAGCTGGATCCGCCACACCATCATCACTGTGGCCCTGCTGGTCAGCACCAACGCCCTGGTCATCTTTGTCCCCACCATCAGGGAAATTTTTGGCGTCATTGGTGGGTGTCTTTGGGCGTGTAAATGCATATAATGCCACAAAAAGCATTTTAAATACAATAATGTGGCTAAAATGGCAAATGTCTCCCCTCACACAGGCGCTTCTGCTGCTGCCATGCTCATCTTCATCCTGCCCTCAGCTTTCTACATCAAACTGGTCAAGAAGGAGTCCATGAAGTCTGTGCAGAAGATCTTGGTAAGGACTGAGATCTTTCATCTACAGGGAGTTTAGAGAATTAGCAGAAACTTCACCACATAGCTGTTTATAGAAGCTTTTTATACAGTTGAAGTCACCTTGAGGCAAGAGTTTGACATTTGGAATAACAGACTGATTTGCTTTGTTGCTGAGAGATCAAAATTCGACATCAATTTCATCTTTGTCTGTTCAACATGAAGGTGTAGCCAGCAGCCCGTTAGCTTAGCTAAGCATAAAGACTGAGTGGAAACAGCTATTGGCCATTCCTTAGGCTTTATATTGAACATAAAGACAACAGAAAATCTTCTCATTTAACTGTTGGAAAGAAAGTGAATATGCAATATTGCCCAAACTGTCAAGCTCTTCAAGTCACTCAGTGTGAACACTTCAGCTAAATGTTAAATTGTTTCTTCAGGCCACTGCCTTCATGCTGTTGGGCTTCGTGGTCATGATCGGTAGCATGACTCTCATCATCCAGGACTGGATCCACAATGCCTCAGTCAGCTCGGACTCACCCGACGGACACTAAAGCTCCACCTCTCCTGCTGCGGCCTGTCGAGGAGAGAGGAGGCTCTCAGCGCAAGACTGCTACGGCTGCGCGACCAACAAAGATCAGAAACCTATTGTAAAATGAAAAACACAAGAAGTCACTTGATGCTCAGCTTTGACTTCGTGAGCGACGAACCATTCCATTCTTAGAGAATGTATCTGAACATTGTACAGTACGCTGTTTTAGGCCAGAGAGATGGTGTTTTTCCTCTTTTTATCCTAACCTTTTTTTGTTGTCGTTTTTGCTTTTAATGTTTTGTGTAGTTATGGTACAGCTGAGAACAAATATTTGAAGGTGCCTCAAATCAGAGACGATATAGTTGTAGAGTTCAAAATGCAGCTTACACTCAGGTACAGTGTTACGTGTGCGCGAGTGTGGCTGTAACCTCGAGCTTCGGAAACAACACATCCTGCTGAAAAAAGTATCGCGAATGTCCCGAATATTGACAAGAGGCAACTGACTTGAACGCTTATCCTCAAAGACGATTAAGTTCCTTCCAACATTTGTTGTTTTGTTGTTTTTTACTTTGCCAAAATTTTATTTGTAAAGAATCTTTGTATATTGGAAAGCACTTACTGTTCAGCACACAAAACAGATTTGTCAGTTTTCACAGGCGAGGCCTACTACACCGCCTATTCAGTATTCGTACAAATCTTTTGTGACTTAGCGTCAGCTTTCCTGATAAAACATAGTACAGAACCTGCCTTTTCAAACATGACACTGGGAGCTGCAGAGTATCTCATAAGAGGACTCTTTCGAAACTGTATTTACTCTTTATAACATGCTGAAGATCTTGTTGGACTAGCGTGTGCAGCAACAAGACTACTGCTTCAAGACCTGGAGGCCACTGAGCCTGCAGTTCCCCCTCTCCTGGACGGGGAGGGAGAAACTTAGAAATGTTTTCTTTATGGGAGAATACTTTGAATTTGACCACATGCAGTGGTTGTAATATACCTGTTAAACTTGCAAAAACGAAAACCACAAGTCAAATGTGTTCTCACACTCTGACAACCAAACAGCAGCAAAGAAGTATACAGAGAGCATCTGTCACATGTATTTTGAGTGTTTTTACATATAGTTGCGAAGTATTCTGCTTTCAAAATGTTTCACAATGAAGAACTTGATAGCTCAATGTGGACTTGTTGAGTCAACTGATGGTGCACTGTGCTTCCAACACTAACTTAGAACCAAACTGTTATTGACCAACCTACCATATATATATATATATATATATATATATATATATATATATATATATATATATACACACTTTGTTTTGTTTTAACTTTTTACTATAATGCATTGGAGCCGTAGAACACCCAGCTGTTCATCTCCATTAAGACTGACTGAAATATCCTGTCGGATAATTCTGTGAAAAGTGTGTTACATGTGTGAGCCACTGATACAGTGGCACCAGTCTTTGTTTACTTTTTGGCCCCTGAACACAAAAATGGTTCACCAAAACGTTCTTCACGCACATCTTGGTTAGAGAGTACGTCAGCCATCTCTTGACCTCAGGAGCAAGGAGGGCTTCGTCTGCCAGTGTTACACTCTTGTTTCAATGAAACACTATGTACATTCTGTAAATAATGTCCAAGTAAAAATCAAAGAATCTATAACAATGACTGTTGGTGTTCCTTTTGCCTGAGCAGAGTTTGTAAATGTGGTTTATGAGGACATGAATTTACAACTGATGTGGAAGCCACTGAGGGGATTTGTTCCAGGTCCTCCATCATGCACTGACATGAACCTTCAAATGTCTGGTTAGATTGTTGTCAGAATGCAGGTCAACCACAACAGTGGCCACTAGGGGGCCTTACTAATGACAAACAAAAAATTTGTTTTAAATATAGCCTCAAGTGCCAATGACGGAGTCCAAACAGATTATGAGCATTTGAAAAGATAAGACAAATTTTTTGAGAATGTTTTTATTTAAATTTCTTGGAACAGTGACAGATGAGGAAGGGAGACTCTGATCCAACAGCACGGAAAAGGCTGTGTACGTGAAGAGTTCAAGGATGCTTTTACACCTGCTTCATTTATTTCAGTTGAATCACACTACAGTTCATTTCCCCCCTTGGTGAGGTTCATTTAGGCAGGTGTGAATGCAGCACGCCAAAAGCGGACTAAACAAGTGTCCCGAGACCTCCTTGAACATTGTGGTCTCTGTATGCTTTCAAATTAATTCTGGTGCGGTTCGCTTATGATTTGGAATCAAACAAACCGTGTATGGTTTTTTTTCCACTTGGTCTGGACAAGATGAACCGAACTCCAGGTGTAAAAGCACACTAAAATGTAACTTTTTAAGGAATGTTGCTGGGCAAACTTGCTGGTGCAAAGTCTGACTGTTTTCAATAGATAGCGGCAGGACAGGGCGGGTGGCGGAGCGGTGGAAGAAGAGAATTAAGGTATTAATCTTCACTTATTACCATTGACGGCAACATTGCCCAAGCACCGTTGCTCTAAAAGTTGCTCCGTGTATCATCAGCTTATTAGAAGCAGCAACATAGCAGTAGATAGAACACATCAGGATGTCCTCAGCAGGTGAATCCATTTCTCTTTGAACAATCTTTGTTGCCATTTTAATTAGCTCTTAGCATAAACTCTTAAAGTATTTAAAACAGGGCAACAGGGCAAGAAAGAAATCCATAGTCAAGTGTAAAGTAAAATAAAGATTTCACAATTCAGAATTGAACAAACAACCAATCATTAACAACTTTCTCAAAATAAACTAATAGGACAAGAATTAACAAGCACTTAGGCTGTAGCTGTAAGCAAAAATAATGCACTCAAACGTGCTTCCTATACTGAGGTCAGTAACCCTAAAACATGGCTTTGCACTAAGTGTACCAGGTCCAGCACAGTACTCCATGCAGTGTCTGAACTGTGGTTTGACCCACTGGTCGCTGAGCAATCACTGAGTGTCACGCCACGCCGTTGTTTGGTTCACTGTCTGTTGAGCTGGCTGGATGATGCTGACTGCTCACACTGGGCTGCAACTGCTGATGTGCACTGCACTGTGCTCAAGCACTTTCTGTGACTTCCAAAGGCTTTTCAACCTCCCCCTGGAACTTAACAGTAATCAGTCACACCTGCAGGGGGGAAGGACAACTACCTGAGAGAGACAGCCGAGAGAGAAAGGAGCAACACAGAACAAACAGACCAAAACAAATAAAAGACCCTAGGGTCATACAACTACATTAATTTTGAACAATCATGTCCCACACACACTTTACTACAACAGCTTTCTTTATTATTCTGGATAACAGAGAAGGGAAAGTCTTAAGATTTGGACAACTTAAGACACTTCAGTTTCTAATCCATTTTAAATTTTAAATTTAAGATGGTCTCTTCTGTTCTTTTTTTTAACTGCATCACAGCATTTGCTGTAATCATATCTATACACATATCAGCAAGGAATACTTCACAATATATTGCTGTCTCAATATATTGAGTAAAGCCCTATTGAAGGCCTTGTTCCATGGGCCCCTTTTATACTTTGAGCACTTGCCTTTCCAAAGGTCTCTCTTTGCTGACCCAGATAGATAGATAGATAGATAGATAGATAGATAGATAGATAGATAGATAGATAGATAGATAGATAGATAGATAGATAGATAGATAGATAGATAGATAGATAGATCAAATAGTGTTATAGAATTTGTTAATAATAAATAAAGCGGCTGCAGGTACAGTGGCAGCCACCAGGGGGCATCAAACGTGTTGCTGTCTTGTCACAGGAAAGTGCTCACTGAGAATGCAATAGCTGAATGCCATGGAAACACGTCTTAAGCTGATGATACACTGGGCAACTTTTTGAGCAATCTTGCTGGGCAATCTACTAGTGGCAAGTCTGACTATGTTTTGATCGTCTGGCGGTGGTGCGGGGCGGGTGGCGTAGTGGTGGGGGAAGGGGATCACGGTAGTAATCTTTACATATTACCATTGATGGTGACGTTGCCCTGCATGATTGCTCTAAAAGTTGCTCTGTGTATCATCAGCTTTACATCTCATCTCACAGAATCGAATAGAATAGAATAGAATATCTTTATTGTCATGTTAACAGTACAACAAAATTAAGGATCACTTATTCATGATCATGTTGTGGTATCATAAGCAGGACATCACTGACATGTGAGGTGATTTTTGAGACACTACAGTCTTTAACAGTGTAGTTATTGAATATTAAAAATAGGCCTACCTAATATTAAGTATGCAAAAGTCTTTCTTCCCCCAAACTAAGTGTTGCAGTATAACCAGCAGTATATCATTAATGTGTAAGGTGATTTTGGGGGCACTACATTGTATAAGTGTGAAGTTATTGAATATCTCTGCAGAATGTGTTTTCAGCGTTCCACTTTGTAGACGGTCCCTGCGTACTCGTCTCACAGCCGGCTGCACGTAGAGACCAATGTTATTTGTGCCACTCCTAGGAAGACTCATTTATGTGAAAATGTTCTTGTAGCTTGTTGTCTTAACTATGATAATAAAGAGGCATCGCTTGTGTTTTAAACACGTTTTGCTTATGAGTTATTGATCCCGGAAGCTAGAATCTGGCTATTTCCAACTTTACCATTATCTCGTAATTAGGAGATCCTGATCTCGTAATTATGAGAAAAGATGTCATAAAGATGGGCTGTAGCCCATCTGCTTCAAGGTTCGACATGCTGTGCGTTCAGAGATGGTATTCTGCATACCTTGGTTGTAACAAGTGGTTATTTGAGTTACTGTTGCTCTTCTGTCATCTCAAACCAGTCCTCTGACCTCTGACATCAGAAGGGCCTTTTTGTCCACACAATGGCCGCACACTGGATATTTTCTCTTTTCGGACCATTCTCTGTAAACCCTAGAGATGGTAATCCCAGTAGATCAGCAGTTTCTATAATATTCAGACCAGTCTGTCTGGTACCAACAACGATGTAAATGCTTCATATTTGTATTGTGCCTTTCTAGTATTTTCGACTTATTCTTACATCTGCATTCACCATTCACACACTGAACCTAAGTGCTCA